>JBBBDQ010001313.1:1085000-1122500 GCA_037127315.1 Ascarosepion bandense
GTGTGTGCATGCGTGCGTGCGTGTGTAAATAAAAGACAGACAAGAGACTGTTTTTAGTCTTAACTGACGAGTTTCGTCATCTGATGGACTTTTTCAGTGCAATCGAAATTATTTTATTGCATTGGAAAAATCCGTCAGATGACGAAACGCGTCAGTTAAGACTAAGAACAGTTTTCCTCTTGTCTGTCTTTTATTCATATTGACTTTTTTATAGATTATATCTGAGAATATATATATATATATATATATATATATATATATATATATATATATATATACCCTTGTGCAAATTAACTGGAGCAAAACGAATAATGTCTTCCCTTCCTAGGATTTTTCACACTTTTCCTTATTACGTATACGTCGTCACTTGGCGTTGCTTTTTTTTCTATTCCGACCGCATTTTCCATTACGTTTTGGATGAATGGATCCAGTTTATTTTTCGGCTTGATAAAACGACTGACAATTGAAAGGCTGACACCAACAATATCCACGATTTCTCTATAAGGTTTGTCAGTGTGTTCGTGCAGCGTTACAATTTTCGTACGCTTCCTTCAAGTAACGTCCATTGCAGGCAATGGCTGTAGGACAACTAATCGACAGCCGACACAATAATGTCTGGGCTTGTTAAATTTATGATGCAATCAAAGATGATGCAATATTTTTCAAAGTCAAATTCAAAGTCAAATTTCATCATACACCCCGAAAATAGGTTCATATTACTGCAAACCACGACCCAATTTGAGAAAAACTAGAACGCTATTACACTTCAGTGAGTCTAAAACTGACCGTATAGTGAAAGACAGGAAACTAAATCAATTGCTTCAATTGATTTGCACAAGGATATATATATATATATATATATATATATATATATATATATATATATATCGGTTAAAACTAATATCAGTTTTCCTTGTTTCTTTTTTTATTCACATTGTATTTCCTGCAGGTTATATCTGGGAATATATATATTTAAGTACCGCCACACATTTTCGATAAATGATTAAATTTAAATTAAGCAAAATACTCTGATGTATTGCAAACAGAAATTATATTGGTTGGAATCTAAAAAATTTGTTTTTGATTTTTCACCCATTTTTGAACGATCGACGCATTTATAAACAAAAGTTAATTCTCAGTTTTAAAAACCTTACAAAAATAAAATATGTATCTGTAACACGTTATTTTTGGAAAATTACTAAATTTAATATTAAATTAATCTGATTTACACAAGTATTACTTATTTATAGCATGAAATTTAGAATAAAACTATTTCTTAATCACGGAATGTTGCTCACTCTGACTTTTTCGCATGTTTTCGTATGACATAATTTTCCAAACTTTTTCCCGTAAAAACGCCACTGATGCACAGGTGGCTATGTAAGAGTGAAAAGATTGGAAAAGAGAAAAACCGGAAACCACATCCTAAACAGGAAACAAGGGATGAAACTCTTCACCTGTTCAATAGATGTGGGTGGAGTGTGAACCGGGCGATAGTTTGAAAAAAGATTGAGAATGTCAAAGAAAAGAAAAATTGTAATAAGAAACTGAGCTTAAAAGAAAAGTAGAAATATTTGTATTTTGTGACAAAAGTAAACAGTGTTGCAAATTGTACTGCATTTGAGAAACTATTTGTAAATTTTTCAGTTATTAAAACTGTACTTCATAAGCAGGAACAACTAGAGTACATGCAGAATCTTTTCTGCCTGCGCCCCCCTCACTCTCTCGTTTGCAATTCTTATCACTGATGAAAATTACCAACTGATTTAATTCAGCTTCAACAGTCTGTGAACTTATGGTTGGGAGCAAGTTCCTATGGGGTCAGTAATCTCCTACTTCTGACCTACAGCACCCCTCAGTACATCATGGTCCTTTTTTCACCTTGAGTTTAATAGATTTATCTTATTGCCTCACACAGTTTCTGAAAAGTATTTTTCACTGATACTATATTGATTCAATATATGTAATTTTCTAAACCAATGAAAACATTTTGTTGCATATCGGCTACAATTGTAACCAATATGCAAAAAAAGGGTTAAAACACTTTTTAGATATTTAAATTTTTGTACTTGATTTTGTTATCTCCAACCCAATTTCTTTTTAAATCATTGATGTGGCAGGATTAGAGATGTGCAAATAGAAATTACCATACAAAAAACTGAACTTCAAATTCGCAAAAAAAAATTCAAAATTATTTTAAAATACGAAGACACGACCATTTGCGTTAAAATTTTTAGTTTTGGATTTGTAAATATAGTCTTCACTTAATGTATTAATAACTAACGTCAACAAATCTCTGAATAATTTGAAAAATACGTTTGAAACTTTATAAATTATTGTAATTAACAAAAATGAAAACAATTCTTTTAAAATTTCATTATTAATCGAAAATTTAAATTTCTTCACGCTATAATTTATATTATTTATTAAAGAATTTAAAAGCCTATTACATTATATAATGCCATATTTTTATTGCATTTTTTATTTTACTATTGGGTGTAGATTTTTGGAAATAAAAGCAAAATGTTTTTTAAAATTTACATTCCCCAGTGAGTCTTGCGTTTAACTAATAAAACCAATTTTCCCAACAAAATATAATTTCGTAAAATTTCATGAATTTACGTGGAGGTTGGGGATGATATATGTAAAAAAACATATTTTTACCCAGAGTTTTTAAAAATAATAATTTCAAAAATAATTTCATTCATTTTTTAATAATTCCTGAAAGTTTCATGAAAATCCGACAATTATTTGATTTTTGCAAGAATTTCCAAATTAATGTGATTTTCAACGGAAAAAAGTGAGTTACGTAATATTACATTTACCATTTTAAACTCTCGTAACGATTTGGCTAACCGCTATCTAATATCAAAACAAGATTTTTTTGTTTACCAAAATTACAAACGTCTTAGAAAGGATTAATTTTTTTTTTTAAATAATTAAAAAATATTTTGATCCTTACTCTTAATAATAACATAAACATTTTAATGGTAAAAGTTCGTTTTTATTGAGTTTGGGGCCTTTTTCTTCATACTATGCTGTTTTGGGGTTTTTTTTCAGCAATTTAGTGGAGGCACACACACACACACACACACATATATATATATATATATATATATATATATATATATATATATATATAGCTAAAGCCCACGCTAAAATTTTAAAGAAATTTTTGAGTTAATTTATTTTATTGATGTTTCAAGTATTTTCTTGATATTTCAAGATTATAGAGTTTTAAACGTTTTTAACAATAAAAGAAGAAGAAAAGAGTAAAACTCGCAGCCGGGTGGAACTATTTGCACATCTGCTGATATAATTCTAAATCCAGATATGACGTCAGACCGCGTGACATGATAAAGAAAATTAATTTCAAAATAAAAACGCTAAAAAATATCATAAATACAACCCCGGAAAAAAATATTTACACTAATTGTAAACAACTTTTCTTCCAGAAGCTTTTTAAAGTGACTGAAAATATTTTTTTTTTAATTAATTAATTTTTATTTATTTTTTATTTTATTTATTTATTTTTTTCAATCATTTCACCCCAAGCAAGACAGGACCGCTACTGGTGTGCAAGAAGTTGCGGTGATAGAAAAAAATTAACAAGGTATAGGGGATGTCGAAGAAAGGATAAGAGAATGATGAGAACCAACGAGATAGAAGATGATAATTGACGTTGCATTTAAACTTTTGGAGATTGTAGCTATCGTAAAGGCAAGTAAATTTCATAAAAGAAGAGGTGATTGTCTGTCCATCACACACTTTGTCTGAGTGTGACTTTGCATGCATCTATGTAATGTCATCGAGATTTTATCAATTTGCAATTGAGCTGACGAGATGGAACCATAACTTCTATGCTAACAGTTTCTTTTCCTCGTGCTTCTCGCTCGCGGAACTCCCTTCCGGTTCCACGCTTTCGAGCCAACTTTAATTTGCAGAAAGTTAAATACAATATCAATCGTTATCTACATTCCTCCTGATTACTCTTTCGTCTTCCCGCTGATTATTAATGTTTCTGTTGCTAATTCTTCCACACCGTGTAGCCCCTTGTGTCTTAGTGGCTTTATTTCTTTGCATGGGGTGATACCGATTTGAAAAATGTCCGTGTATAAAAATGTCACATATGCTTGTCATTTAATGCACCCACAAATGCTCGTGAACACACATAATGTAAGCGTAATTATACTGAGTATAAGATATTGGAATAATATATTCTCTTTCAACTCAGTATGAAAAACCCTAATTCTGAACAAAAAAAATTTTAGACAAGTAAAAAAAAGATTGAAATACTAGAAAAATTAATTGAATTTTTCGGAAATTATTCGGTAATAAACAGAATTATTTTAAAATACACTGCACCTCCCCGGCCTCACTCTCTCAGCCAATCTCAAGTGGAATGACTACATTGAATCAATAGCTACATCTACTGCTAGGGTCACTGTGTCGTGTTAGAATTTTTCTCGCCAGAATCCATCTTGCACATATACAAATCTACCATTCGTTGGTGCATTGAATACGGCTACATTATCTGGTCGAGTGCTTCTTATATTCATCTCGGGGTTCTCTACAAAATCCAAAGGAGGATCTGCAATATAGTCGATCCCGATTTGGCAGCTCGACCTCAGTCACTTTTTCACCGACGGGTGTGGTTTCCTTCTGTCTTTTCTACAAATATTTTTTCACGGCTTCTGCTCTGACGAGCATATCTCCCTGTTGCCCCCTCTCCACGAATTTACTCGAACTACTAGACTGGTAACTAGATCCCACGCTTTTACAATCGAAAGCAGTCAAATGTATTTTTCACTTCTACTTATCAGCTTCTTTTCTCGCACTCTCTTCTGTATACTTGCTTTCCTGATAGCTACAATATCCAAGAGTTTACGTGCAACGTCAGTTGCCATCTTTTATCTCCTTGATTCCCATTTTTCTCCGACACCCACTGTATTTTGTTCCTCTTTCTTTTCACTCTCCTCCCATGTAACCCACAGCGCAACAGTGGCAGTACTGCTTTGCTTGGGGGTGAAACGATTATAAAAAAAAATTAAATATTCTTTTTTTAAATTCTACAGATATATTCTTAGTATGTGACTGAAGAAAATTAAATGAAAATTTTTTTAAAGCACATGTCTGTCAAATATGTAAAAATTTCGGGAATAAGAATTGAAGGCAATACATATATATACTGGAATATTCCGTTGTATCCGTCCAACTTATTTCTTACAATATAATAACCAGACTACGGCCACATATCATTTGATTATAATGGTGATGGTCTGCGCAGAACTAACGAAAAATTTTGGGAAAGCCGAATACAGAGAACTGAGCGCATAGTGTGTCACAATGTCTCAAAACGAGCCATTTCAGATTTTCAGTGTTGGCCCCATACTAGACCGATAAGGCAATAGAATACAGTCTGTCCTGCTATTTACTCACCGCTGGAGGTGGGTGAATTCATATATTTCCCAAGGATATTTGCACGTGAATGTAAACTCGGCCCTCCGTTTCGTCAGTCCGAGCAGATATATATATACAAATCTACCATCTTATAAAGCTGCTCATATATAAATCTACCATCCACCCGTGCATTGAATACTGCTGCCATATCTGGTCGGGTGCTCCTGCTATCCACCTAGGTATCGTTGACAAAATCCAACGGAGAATTTGTAATGTAATAGATCCCGACTTGGCAGCTCAGGTACAGTCACTGTAGCTGCCTTGTGTCTCTTCTACAAATACTTTCACGGTTTCTGCTCCGATGAACTTAGCTCACTGGTGCCTCCTATATATAAATTTACTCGAGCCACAAGATTAACAACTAGGTCCCACCCTTTTACTGCGAAACCAATAAATTGTAAACGCAAATTCTACTCCATCAGCTTCTTTTCTCGCACTTCTCGCCTTCCATTTACTTGCTTTCCCGACAGCTACAATCGCCAAAAATTTAAATGTAAAGTCAATAGTCATCTCCTATTTCACTAACCTGCATCCTCTCTCTCCCATGCTCCTTTCTCCGTCCACTCCACTCTCATCAGTATTCTCATCCTTCTCTTACCCACTTCCTGACACCCCCTATAACCTGTTACTCTTTCTCATAACTTTCCTCCTATGTAACTTCCTGCAAAACAGTGGCAGTTACTTGATTATAAGAATATATATATATATATATATATATATATATATATATATATATATATATTAAAACCACTATATTAAAAAAAACTATTATTAGCATGCACCACACAAGTACCCTTAGGTAATATTTATACACAAATAGATGGTATTGCGATTGGATCACCTTTAGGTCCCTTCTTTTCTAATTATTATATGGCAAATCTAGAAAAAAATAATGGCAACAATAAACCCTCTATATATGTAAGATACATAGATGACATCTTTGTTTTAGCTAAGAATATCGATCAAATTAAATATCTTAAAAACAAATTTGAAAGTCACTCCGTCCTCAAATTTACATTAGAACTTAATATTAATAACAAAATCCCATTCCTTGATGTATTCATTGATTCTAGCACACATAAATTTACTACTTCTCTATATCGGAAACCAACTAGCATAAATTCGTGTCTTCTTAATTATAATAGTGAATGCCCCCAACGATATAAGTTAGCTGTTATAAAAAACTTACTTCAACGCACACAAATGATATCTTCTTCCTAATCTATATTTTATAAAGAATTACACAACATTAAGCAAACACTAGTCAATAATGGATTTCCTAACTCTGTTATTGATCAACAAATTAAAATGTATCTCAACAAAATTAACAATAGCTCTAACAATAATGATAATATTAATAATAATGGTTTACATAAAAATAAACATAACACTATTAACTTATACTATTGCAACCAAATACATAATAATTATAAACAAGATGAAAAAACTCTCAAAAACATAATACGTAGAAATGTTAAACCAGTGGAAAGTAATAATCAAATTAAACTCATTATATATTATGAAAAGTTTAAAACAATTGACCCCATAGTCTATAATAACCCAACAAGCACTAAACTAAATTCTCTACAAAAAAACCAATGTAGTGTACCAATTTACATGCCCATTCAGAGATTGCATCTCTGATACTAATAAAAAACCTATATAAAGTACATATATTGGTTTTACTACAACCACGCTCTCCTTACATGTCATCTTTCTGATCAGAGTACTATTAAACATTTCTCTGAAAAACATAAACATGTAGGTAATATCAGACACATTTTGGTCAACAATACGGTGATCCTTACTCATGCACACAGTAAGAGGAACCTGCAGATATTGGAGGCCATGTACATCAAATCTAAACAACCAACACTCAATAAAATCAACTTTAAAACCGGAAATAACATATTACATTACATTTGACTAGATGGTTTTGTTGTCATTTCGCGCTATCCCGCGGTGTGACGTCATAAAATCGCATCGCAAATTTAAGAACTGCGTTTCTTATTTTTAGTAACTATTGCCGTTGCCAAGCGGAGTTTTATGTCAACACAAAATAAAATCGTCGGTGATGGTGGATGTTATAATATTTCAGTTTAAACAACCTCTCTGAAGATGGCTCATGTGAGCCGAAAGCTTAGAAGAAAATCAATAAATAATTATCTAAATGTTGGAGAATTTTTGTCTTTATTTTCAACTGAAATTAAAGCAAAAATACGACGTTTAGAACGGCTCAGGATTAAACATAATAGACATTCATTGTTTCTTATATTTAACAGCATATGTTTAGAATATATATATATATATGCAGGAAAACCTTATGACTGGCAACAGGTCTCTGCACCATGCCACACAAGCAGGGGAACCCAGTCATGGGTGTCAGACAAGTTCTCTGATCAAAGCACTCCTTACATTTGGCCACCTAACTTAAAAGCCTGCAACCCACCCGATTATTGTGTGTGGGACGCAGTTGGGAGATAGAACAAAAGACTAGTAACACCAAAGATGTACTGAAGCCAAGGATTATGGCAACATTCACGAACTTAAACAAAGAGACCGTCCAGAAGAGATGCAGGGGATTCCGAAGTCATCTGGAGGCTGAGGTTGAATCCAATGGCTATTTTATGGAATAAATTTACTGTTTAGTATTTCAAGATATTTATGTGTAATTATGGTAAATGCATCTGTTAGAAATTTAGACGGCAATTTATCCATCACACCATGTATACTATACATACTATACATATACATATATATATATATAATATACATACTATATTATATATATAGTTTAAATATATTATATATACTACGCTAAACTGCTAGCATAGAATTCACGGTTACATTTGGAGATTTCAACTATAAAATAATGGATAAAAACATATATATAGTCATCCGCAGACAGATCTGTTTCGCTGTATCACAGCTCATCAGTACGGTTAGACTCCGATTGCTTTTTAAGCTAGGATTGAAACCCGACCGAATTGGCGTCAGTCGGCGATTCTACCTCTGGGCTATAGGCGTTCGGTGGAAGAAGGCAGACCTTTTAGCGCACATATTATCATTATACGCGCCCAATAGCTAGAGTGCTCTAATTCATTTTACTGAATGAGCGATGCGTACACGCCAGGGTATATATATATATATATATATATATATATATATATATATATATATATATTGGGCAGCTATCTTTCATTTAAACATGTTTTGTTAAAAACGACCGACAATGACGATTTTATTATTTCTTTATTTGATTTTTCAGTGTTCTTACATGTTTGCTTTTTATTGGAGATAAGGAATGTAACAATGCTCCATAATTATTAACTTTCCAAGCGCTTTCAGCCACTTCATTGGCCATTCTCAAGGATGTTATGATTCTGATGTTGTTATTTTATCTTCATGTTTTGACTGTAACGTAATTTATTTTGTGTATTTTGAAAAGAAGCGTTCTTAAAGGGATTATCACGTGGCGCAAGCGACAAGATATAGCATGAGCGTCTTTCTATTTTTTAAAAAACATTCAAAACTCCATTTCTACTGTTGATTAATGTAAGGTTAATGGTAGGAGCGAACTGTTTGATATATAGGGCCTCTCTTATAGCAAGGTGCCTTTGAAATTGTGATTTAAATAGTATTTTTGTATTTTTTACCAAAATCTTTCTTAAAGGTTCTTGTAAATTATGGGTAAATAAACGTTTTTTTTTTTTTGTTTTTTTTTTTTAACTACACTTTCATTGGATAGATGGCATATAAGACGTCTACTAAAAGAAGTGGTATTATGTCCAATATAAATAAATTGATTTATGACAAGAAAATCTGTCTTGTATTGGGCATTGAAATTCATACACCATATTAGTTTAGATTTGATGGGGTTATATTGATCAGAAACAACAAAGTTTGCAGTCTTCCATTTTCTAAAATACATTATCAATATTATATGTTTTGGGGAATTACGACAAAATTTAAATAATATTTAATAATTTTTCGTATCGCAAATTCGTCCAGCTTATTCTTATTGATCATTTGGTTGCCGTAAAATTTGCTGATATTTTTTATTGCTATTTTTAATACTGGTGTTGTGTACTTTTTGGTTGGAATAATTTTATTTGTTTGTCAATGATATAGTTGGGAAAATTGTTATTGACTAATATTTGTTTTATGTGATTTAGTTTGCTCAAAAATATATAATTAAAAAAGCACATGGCCCATTAAGTATTTTGAAAACATAATAATAGCATTACTACCAACTATAAAAACTCGCTTAAAACATTGCATCACCAGCTTTCTACATATTGATTCTTTATGAATCTAACTTATGTCTACCAATACATGAAAAATAGATGAGATAAAACTAATTCCACCTTCAATTTAAAAGTAAATGCTTGAACCGTGGGTTTAAAATCTACGTGTTCTATCACTTTCTTACAATAAAGTTCGCAATTTTGTCTTATATATATAAGACAAAAGTGCGAGTATCCGTGAACTTTTTGTTTAAAATGTAGATTTGTTGTTATTATTTTTACTAATATTACTTGTTTTGTTATTATTATTGACATTACTTGTTTAACACTACAAATAAGAGAATACCCCAATCCACTAATAAAGAAAGGTTTCCTATTGGCAGAAGAAATACCATTAGAATCACTAGAATCTCTCCGTAATAAAAAAAAAACATGAAAAAGAAGAAAACATTCTCGCACACGTATCCACAAACAACAAAAGCAACCCAGAATTACTTACAAACCCAAAAGATGCATAGAATTACTCAACAAAAATGATAAAATAAAAGCAATCTTACAGACAACTAAAATAAATAAAAGAAAACGCCAACCCCCAAATTTAATAAACATTCTAACCTCATCAAAACCTCATCAAAATTCGAGCAACACACAACACAGGGTGTTACAAAATGCAACAAAAAATGTGGGGTATGAAACATAAAACACTTTAACTTTGCAAACACATCTACATTCAAAATAAAAACAAATCTGAGCTGCAATTCTAAAAACATAATTTATGCTCTAAAATGCAATGAGTGCACAAAAATATACTTGGGGCGACACAATGCCTTAATAAAAGAGTAGCCCTGCACAGAAATAACATTAAACTAGCGAATAACAGGAAGTTGTACGTTTCCCAACATTTACACAACCAGTTAAATTCCTTGCATTCACATACGCACAAATACCCTTGGGAAAGGTATTAATCTGTCTCCTCCCTCCAGTTATGGGTTAAATAATAGGACAGATTGGGTTCTATAGCTTTGGTCTGCAATCAGTCTACCGCGGAAAGCAATGGCAACCTACTGCGGGATAATCTTCTGCCCAGTCAGTCGTGTCTCTTTCGAGACACGATCGCCTAAAGCGTGTATCACGTATGGCATTTAACTGACTGACTGAGTGGAGGTAAATTCAGAGTAATGCTTATCTACCAAAATGCAGATTATGATACGCTCATGATGCAAGAATAAATATTTATAAAAAATGCAAGCTTTCCTTCAGCAAAAAAACATGAATAATCTAAGATACACACACAGACACGCGATCAAAAAAAAAATTCAAATTGAATTCCAAAAACAATAAAAAGAACTAGATGGCCCTGTAGAGTAGAATTAAATCAAAATCGATTAAAACCATTTTGAATTATAAAGACGAAATCAAATTTCGCCAATCAGTGAAGTTTTTTTTATAGCTGACGAAAAGTAATGTGAGAGATTTAACGTGCAAGTGTGAAAAAAAAAACAACACGCACGCACATGAACTTTCTGATCTGCTCACCACTTATCTATTTATACACGATACTTTGGCCATCAGAAAAAACAAATAATATTATTAATAACAACAACAAATCTACAATTTAAACAAAACGTCCACGGCTAGTCACACTTTTTTCTTCTATACCAATTTCTCTGGTGAAACAACCCCTAATTTTGTTTTTAATATATATATATATATATATATATATATATATACAACGGTCTTTATTATAATAGAGAGGATTATTATATTATTTTTTGTACAATTTTATTTGTATGAATATTTGTTTTTGTCCAACAAACCTGAAAACCGTTTCATTTTTTATGTCTGTTTTTGCTTACCTAAAGTTCACCAATTTTCGGTACTGAAGTTTTAAAATGAATTTTTCATAAACATGTTTTCTTGAAACTTTGATTTTAGCTTTAATTGAAAGCTAAAGTATTAAAGCAAAAAGATTAAAGTTAAAGGAACTTAAACAATCTGGAGTGTTTCAAACAGAAATTATATTGACTGGAATCACTTTTTTTTTTCTAAAATAACTGATTAACGCACATTTTTATTATTCTTTCATCGCAATTATGTTTTAAAAATCTTTCAAAAATAAAACATACTTTTCTGAAACTTTATTTGTGGAATAATAGTTGATTTAAAGTATAATTGATATGATTTGAAAAAAAATATTATTTACTTTAGGTTTGAAATATCATAGAAATGTATTTTTAGCTGTTTTTTAACCGACATTGCCATGCTTGAGTTATTCGACGAGGCGATGACAGATCATGTAATAATGATTGTTGTTCTACGGAGACTTTACCTGTAAAACATAATTTACGAAAATGACATGAGCACATTTTTATTTAATTTGTAAGTACTCAGTAATCTAAAAATTGTTGGAAAATATTATATGTAATCTAATTTTAGGAATGTTGACTTCAAATTTCTTATAGTCATCGCCCTTATTTTCTGATAATGTCGTGCATGGTCGATCATGCTTTCAAAAATGGGCATGTTACATAACATTTTCTATAGATAAATTTTTTATTTTAGATATTTTTAAAATATTGGTGCAAAATAATATTTATTAAGCTTTTCAATTTTTGGTTAGTATCTACAGTTTTCACTTAATAACAATATCATTTAACCGGGTGTAAGTAATGCAGAATTTTAAAGATTTATATATGATAAATTATTACAAAATTTTTAAAAAAACATGAAAACAGTTCTTGTAAAAATTCATTATTTACTGAAAAAAATTTCTTAAGCTAATAGTGCCCTTAATATATCTTATTTGTATACGCAATTAAAAGCTTTTCTAGTTAAAAATGTCATAGTTTTATTACATTTTTCTTCTTTTATGATTTGGAGTAGATTTTTGAGAAGTGAATAGTAGTTTTAAAAAAATGATGAAAATCTGTAAACAAGCGTTCCCAATTCAAGAAGGGTAACCAGAGATGGAAAATATTAACATGGTGTAAAATTTTAGTCATCTGAAATACATTTTAAACATTGCTACAATCTTCTTCATGCACCGTGTCCCTTCAGGACGTAGGCGTTCATAGACTTACACTTGCTCCTGTCCCTTTCCTTTTGCTATCTATCTCAAACCCCGCTCCGCCATCCATTTCTCAAGCCTATTGAATATGTGTTGCGCTACTTTCCCCGGTCCCGCTTTCCTTCTATCATTCCTGTGAGTATTAGATTCTCCGGGCCCACCTTCCTCATTACGTGTCCCAAGAAACTCATCTGACTCTTACTTATGTTAAAGTTTGAGATTTCTTCTCGTTTGCATCCTCTCCAACACCTCATCGTTACTCACGTGTTTGGACCATGGTATCCTCAGCATCCCTTTGTATAGCCACATTTCTTTTGCCTCGACCCTCTACTTCATCCTTGATGAGATCGTCTAACATTCACTGCCATACAGAAGGATAAATATCGCATAGCAGCCTAGTGCTACAATACTTGTATTAAATTTTGTTCAGTGTTGATTGGTTGCTTTTGATATAGAAGGCTTCAAAAATTTGAAGTTTTTGTTTATTAAAACATCGTAAACACAACGGTTAATTTTAAAATAATTATAACAGAAAACGTTTACAAAAAATCACCATCTCATCGATTGCAATTACATCCTTTACCTTTGCAACTCACCCCTGGGGACGATTTCTAAGATCGAATGTACTTGGGTTAGCAATAACTACGTCGCTTTCCTTTATTAACATCAAGAACGTAATTAGAGAACTAAAACAGATTATTGTAAAAATAGACATAATATGTCTATATTATTTAATCAAATATATATATGGGTGTGTGTCTGTGTGTGTGTGTTTATTATCATTGTTATTTTTATCTATATATTTTGTTCTTTATTTATATTTAAAATTCTTGTTGTTTTGTTTTGTTTTTTCTTGTAATAAATAACCACTTGTGATTAATGTTTGTTTTTATTATATTGGCTCCTATATTTTTTATCTGCATTTCTTTGTTAATTTTCTCTTTTTGTTTTGCATTTTAAAAATATTTATCTTTATAACGAATTTTTGTCTTTATGATCATTTTGTGAATTTTTTCTTTATGAATCTATTTTTATTTTGTAATACATCTTTTCTTGTGAATCTTTAATTATTAATTTTTAAATATTTTTTTAAATATTTTTTTTTATTTAGTGTTTGCTAATTATTTGTTACTGTAAGTATATTTATAGTCCCTTTTTCCTTGTTTCCTTTTACAATTTTTATTTGTTTCTCTTCTTTAGTTTAGTTATTTTTATTTTTAATTTTGTATTATTATTGTTTGTTATAATTGTGTGTATATGTGGCCTCTTATAATAATATATGTGTGTGTTTATTTTGTGTATGTTTATATCTATACTCCTGTTTCGCTTTTGCATATATTTTTTTCTTTAAGATGTTTTGTGTGTGAGATTTGGTGCACGTGTTCTTAATTTTGTGACACTTCCTGTATTGTTGTTGCAATATTTAACTGTATACACCTCAAACCTTCCCTTAACCTTATTTCCTCTCTTTCAAAAAAAATTTTTTTTAATATTCTGAGTTAAATGTAACATTTGATTCTTTGGGCTTGTGTAATTTTTACAACTGCCGAAATAAATTCTGGATTTGTGACCGTTTACTTATGTGTTGAGTTTTCCTCTCAATATATATATATATATATATATATATATATATATATATATATATATGTTTAATCATGAACCGTTCTAAATATCGTATTTTTGGCTTTAATTTCAGTTGAAAATAAAGACAAAAATTCTCCAACATTCTCTGCTTAGCGAGGTTTTATGTCAACACAAGATAAAATCGTCGCTGATGGTGGATGTTTTTGTGTTAACGTCCTTGTAACCTCTCTGAAGATGGCTCATGTGAGCCAAAAGCTTAGATTTGAATTTGAGTTCTGTTTAACGGCATATCAACTTATGTGGGTTATTTAATGCCGAAAAAGTAGAGTTTAGAGAGATTTTTTTAATGTTCGGTTATAGTAAGAAAGTTGATTTAGTCAGATTTTGACGAAAAAATTCTTTTTTTTTATTCTTATTTTTTTTTTTTTCAGAAAACTGACAATGTCTTCTAGTTTCGTATTCAAAAATGTATTGCTGGTAATTTTTTTCATTTGAAAGTGTATATTTTTCTATAAAAGTCTGTTTTTATATATATTATATTTCTATAAAAGTATTTTTATACTTTCATAGTGTTTTGACCCCAGTTTGGGGTTAGGTATTTACCCATAGCTGGGACCCTAACAGATGCTACCACTCCGGGTCAGAGTGGACCTGGGAACAACAGCAATTAAGAGGTGGTCCCATGCTCCTCACAACCTCCCAATCAGAGGCCTTGCTGCTGGATGCAGTTTACCGTCATACCCAGGACCGCCAAAAGCTTAGAACCAACTTAATAAAAATTATTCAAATGTTGGAGAATTTTTGTATTTATTTTCAACTGAAATTAAAGCCAAAATACGATGTTTAGAACGGCTCATGATTAAACATAATAGACATTCATTGTCTCTTATATTTAACAGTACATGTTTAGAGTATATATATATATATATATATATATATATATATATATATATATATATAACATAGTGATGATCCACGTATACTGTCTTAATATGTATAGGAAAGTTTTGAATTTAAAAATGTACTTTTTTTTTGACAGTATTTGTTTATTTTTATTATTGTATTTTATATTTCAGACCGCCCTCGGTCCTTCATCAGAAACAAGTGATTTTTAAATTTGAATTAGAAACGTATTTCACGATAGCGTCCGAATATTTTTTGTTTACATCACGTGGTGTGTTTGTTCACAACATGCGGCGCGTCCGTAGAGAAAGTCTGTTTGTTTTAGATAAAAATTTCTTGGAATATCTGAAAGAAAATTTTTAGCTATTGAAATATTTGTAAAGATTCAACACACCTAAGTCCCTATTTAACCCTAGCTTGTGTGTATTTAATTTTAAAATCCAGTATTTTTCTTTCTTTCTGCGTGTGTATGTAGAACTAAAATTGGAGTCTATTATATATTTATATAACCTGAATAATGGCCGGTATAAAGCAACCATGATTCATGCAACCACAAAGAATCTCACCCCCACCATAAAATTCTAGACAACTTACACAAATCAACACAATCTAAATTTTCTACCAACTCAAGTAATAAGGACATTTTGACAACAATAAAATTAAATATATAAAGAATTTAGAAAAAATAACTACAATGTAATTTTAAAATACTTAAATAAAAACAAAAAAAAATACAAATAAGCCGAAACACCGTAAACGATGAGTCGTGTGTATAACTAATAAAACCAATTTTCCCAACAAAATATAATTTCGGAAAATTTCATGAATTTTCGTGAAGGTGGGGAATAATAAATGTAAAAAACGTATTTTTTCCAAGATGTTTTAAAAATAATAATTTCAAAAATAATTATATTCATTTTTTACTAAATCCTGAAAGTTTCTCTAAAATCCGGCAATTATTTGATTTTTGCAAGAATTTTTAAATTAATGTGTTTGTCACAGGAAACAAGCTAAGTTATATAATATTATGTTTTCCATTGTAAACTCTCGTAACAATTTGGCTGAGAATGAGAAAACTTTAAAAGAAACCGGAAATTCAATCCTAACAGAACAGAAAACAAAGAATATATCTCTACACCTATTCAAAAGGCCAGGAGGTGTGTGAACCAGATTATATATATATATATATATATATATGCAGATCATATACAATTTCTTTTTATCCAGGAGATTGAAATCCGATCGAATTGGCGTCACATATATATATGTCTGTGTGTCTGTGTATATATGTGTGTGTGTGTGTGTGTGTGTGTGTGTGTGTGTGTGTGTGTGTGTGTGTGTGTGTGTGTGTGCTACTTATTACATGAAACATTATATTTAGTAGATACATATGTTTGAGTAGAGGTCCCTGTTTTTAAACCAGTGAGAATTTTAAAGTAATAAGTAATGTCCGATTATAATTAAAATCCTATGATTCTTCTTATATATATATATATATATATATATATATATATATATATATATATATATATATACTAATTATTTAATTATTTAGTTTTTGATCATAATTAAATGAGGCCAGTACACAGTTGTATTAAAAAGAGTTCAATACAATTATATTGTAGAGCTTTTAATATTTTTCATTTGTAAACGAGTTAATACTCAACCCAGGTTTCGTTTTGCGTTCATAAAAAAATCCCTGTTAAGTGAGTGTGTGGGGTTTCATACATTGACACCCACACACACACACGCGCGCGCGCATGGTCACGCGGCGTCCACGTGATGACTTGTTTTCCAGCCAACGATGCTAAAAAAAGCGAAGAACATCACGTGGTAGTCAGTTAGGATTTCGTCCCGGGACAAGAGCAAACATGTCTCCCTAACTCACACAAACACACGCGCGCTAATTGCGGGTAGCAATTAGTGGCGCAAATTTCTTTTGTTTTTCTTCTCACCGACATTAACACTATGCACATTAACTTTCATTCAAACTGGACTTTACATAAAATAACTTTCTACACATAAATTCACAATTTTTCCAACCTTCGTCAGTAGAAATCCACAGACTGCTACATTCGCATGTAAGTCTCTCTCTCTCTCTACTCAACGCACACACAGACACAGAACTTTGTCTTCTGTCTGACTTTCTTCATCAAGGATTTGAACTTTGAACTCTTTACGATAATCTTAACGATTGTACAAACCTTTCTTTCAGCTAAAGAAAAAAACTTCATACAGCTTGTTTTGTTTCTACGAACAGACGAAGGGGAATGACTCTTTCCTTTTCACTTTCTTATGCATGCTCTCTCAACCCCATGTAACCTTTGTCAATACATTGTTTTTCTGGTTACTTTCGCCTTTTTGTTCTTTCTTAAATCCTGCTTTAAATCATGATCCCATGTTACGTCGAGTCGACTCATAAATCTAAATTAGTAAGTGGACGCACCGTCCACTACAAGTGTTTAAAAAAAACGGTAAAATCAGTTATTGCGAATCGCCCGAAGACACCGAAAGGTAGAAACCTTGGTTGTGTCATAATTCGTTTACAAATGATATATATATATATATATATATATATATATATATATATACACACACAAAAACTCGCTAAAGTGTGTATATACGATGGAAACATGCTTCAAACTTAATAAAAACCATGTTCTATCGTCAAAACGTTGTTATTAACCTTTAATACACTGCATTATTCTCTACATTCTTTTCCACTGCATTATTTTTCAGGGCTTTACGTCACTACTCATTCATAGTCATTTTCGGTTGACATAGCAGGATATGACAAGACAACTACAAAATTCAAACACGCTATCATTCATTCAACCAAATCACTTGTAGAATTTTTTTTTGTTTTATTTTTGCTTTGCAAACAAAATCACCTCCAAAATGTTTAGGGTTGAGAGGAAAGACTAAAGGATTTTTTGTTTATTAAATTATATTTTTGATTTTTTTAGAACCTTCGAAATTTTGGTTAAAAGTCTTGTTTTTCTTACGTTAACAGGGGACCATAAATTAGTGTGGGAAATTTTTGTGGTGCAAAAAAACACACTGATTTCGAAATTCATGAAAATATCAGATTATTGTAGGTACCACCCTCGTCTATTGAACAGGTGAAGAGGCTCATCCCTTGTTCCCTGTTTAGGATGTGGTTTCCAGTTTTCTCTTTTCCAATCTCTTCACTCTTACGTAGCCCCCTGCACATCAGTGGCCTTACCGCCTTGCTTGGGGTGATGTGATTAAAAAAAAAACTTCACTAGATCGCTGAAAAAACAACATAATTTGAAGAAAAAAGGTTGCAAATTTAATAAAAACGAACTTTTTTATCAAAATATTCATGTTATTATTAAGAAGAATGCTCAAAGTATTTTCATAATTTTTTAAAGTTTTAATTCTTTCTAACACGTCCGAAATTTTGGTAAAAATCCTGTTTTTATTTTCGTTAGCGGGGAACCGAATCGTTACGAAAGTTTTCAATGGAAAACGTTATATTACATAACTCACATTTTTCTGGTGACAAACACATTAAATTGGAAATTTCTGCAAAAATCAAATAATTGTTGAATTTAAATGAAACTTTCAGGACTTATTCACAAATGAATGGAATTATTTTTGAAATCATTATTTTTTATAAATATTTTTTAAAAATAATGTTTTTTTTTACATCTGTTACCCCCACCTTCCACGTAAATTCATGAAATTTTAAGAAATTAAATTCCGTAGGCAAAGTCGGTATTATTACTTAAACGCGAGACTCATTGGGGAATGTAAATCATATATTCTTTTTAAAACCATTTAGCCTCTTTTACCGAAAATTTGTACCGAATAGTAAAATAAAAAATACAATAAAACTATGACATTATTTAATTAGATAAACTTTTAATTGCTTCAATAAATAACATAAATTTCAGACGTTATAGTCTGAAGATTTTTTTTTTCAATTAATAATTAAATTTTATGAGGATTGTTTTCATTTTTGTTTTAATTATAATAATTTATAAAGTTTCAAAAATATTTTTAAATTATTTCAAAGACTTAGGCTGGTAGTTGATTAAGTGAAGACTATATTTACTAATCGAAAATTGAAAAGTTTAATACAAATTATCTAGCCATCGTATTTTTTAAATAATTTTCAATTTGTTCTTATTTTTTGTGTATTTAAATTTAATTATTTTTTAAACGGTATTTTTTGTGTGTGAATTTGAATTTTTTTGTATGGTTATTTCTATGTGTACATTAAAAGTTATGTGTTGTAGGATTTCTTCCTCTTACATTAAATTTGCTAATTTTCCAAAAATAATGTGTCACAGATGTATATTTTATTTTCGCAAGATTTTTAAAACCGAGAATTAAGTTTTGTTTACAAATGTGTCGATCGCTCAAAAATGGCTGAAAAATTGAAATATTTTTTTTTATCTCAAAATTTGAGATTCTAATCAATATAATTTCTGTTTAAAATACACCAGAGTATTTAACTTACTGGAAATAGTAAATTTAATTATTTAGTTTTCCATTCAAATTAAAATAAAAGTTTCAAGAAAAATCTTTTTTGTTTTTAAAATTCAATTTTAAAAGTTAACCAAAATAAGTGGATGCACCAAGATTATTGTTGGACTTTAATGAAACTTTTAGGACTTAATAAAAAATGAATGAAATTATTTAAAAAATGCTTCTTTTTCTGAAAATCTTTGAAAATTTATTTTTATATTTGTTACCCTGTATATATTTAATTTTTATGAAATATCAAGAAAATCTTTTTTGTAGTGCTTAATGTTTATATTAGTTATAAGGAAAAGTCCTCGGAGAATTTAAACTATGGAATATTTTTGTATAAACAGGACCCCTCCCCCACCATTTTTATGTATAAAATTGCTTTTAGTTATCAAATATATTATGGACATTATTGTTATGAAAAACTTTTTTCAATAAATGGTGAATTTTTACAAGAATTGTTTTCATATTTTTAAATTTTTTATTAGACTAATACATTAACTTTTAAATCATTTAAAATTGTGTATTAATTTTTTGCGGCAAAGTCATATTCTTATTTAAACAGAATTTACTGACTATAAATGGAAAAGATCACTGCAATTCAATGAACCCCTTTATTTTAAAAAGAATGTTGATTTTCTTGTATCCTTGTATATACGTGTCGATTTTTAAAATATGGACGTTCATACGCGGCATTATCAGAAAATAAGAGAGAGACATTTAATAAATTTAAACTTAGTGGTAATTTTTTAACATTTCGTAAGTCCATAAAACCAAAGTTCATAAACTTCAATAAAATATTTGAATACTTAAAATATTTAATTTTTTTAAAAGAATACTGGATTGTTAAACATTATATAAAAAGGCGTTCATGTTGTATTCATATATGTAATAATTTTCCATTTCTGTGCCCCTTATTAAAATTTCCCCAGCATTATACTGTCAATAAATTACTTTACACGTCAAAAACTCCCCCTCGTTGTCAAAAATAAGATGCTTTTCGGCGATATTTTAAAATAAATGTAAGTAATATTAGTTTCAAATTAGATTAATGAAACTATAAAATCAGCTATTTTTCTCAAATAACGTTTCAGAAAGTATATTTTATTTTTTAAAGATTTATTTTTAATAAAAAGAATTATGCTGTATTAAGAGATTTGCTAATATAGACGAATTTGTAAATTTTACTGAGCAGGAGGGGAAAAAAATTCTAATCAATTTAAATACGGTTTAAAATACACCGAAGTATTTTGCATGCTTATAATATTACATTTAATCTATTAGCTTGGAATTCTGTCATACTTTAGAATCAGGCAAAACGAGTTGAAATGCCTTGAATATATAATGAGAAAGGTGGGCTTAGAAAACTTAATCCTCACAGGGCATATTGAGGGCAAAAGTACTAGGGGAAGGCAGGGAGTCACTTATCTGACGGGCTCTTGTGAATGAGAGTGTGATGAAATCTTTAGTTAAGGAAGAAACAGATATAGAAAGTTGTGGGGGTGGGGGCCATGAAAACTTACGTCTTGAATGAACGCGGAACAAAGAAGCTGTTATTGCAATTTCATTTATTGTCAGTATTTTAATGACCAAATGTTAGAATATTTATTTAGGAATATGGCTTTGGCCAAGAACTTTTCAACACCGGTTCGAAAACGGAAAAATATTTATTTTTGGATTATAAACAGCCAGTTTTGATACTCAGAATCAATTTTTAAGAAAATCCGGTCACCTATCTATTCGCCATGATTGCTTTGGTTGCTTGAATTAATATTAATTCAAGAAGAAAGACGAATAATTTGAGTTTTTATTTTAATGAAAATTAATTTAAAATAATTAATTAATCAAAGTAACTAATTAATTAATCTAAGATTGGGTCTATCTTTCCTTTGAACAAAGAAAATGAAAAGCAATTTTTTTATCTAATTTCTTCTTGTTAGATTCAGAAAATACACAGATTATTTTTTATTTGTTTTTATTAAATATTTTTATCAGAAGAATGGTTCCGAATTGATATTTTTAAAAGAATGGATTCTATTTTGTTTTTGTTTATCTCTCTAACCTGATTTTTTTACCAGAAACAAAATTTCATTTTTGATCTCATTCAGCTGTAAAAATTTAGTATTAAATTTATCGACATTGGCCGAAAATGTAAGCAAAGGGCAGTTAAAAATGGGGACCAGCATGTGGACTGGTGGATAGTTCCAGAAACTGTTCGTTACCGTTGGCATTTGAAAAACCTCAAGCATCAGAGATTAATGTTGACTCTTTCGCCATTAAGGCTAATAAAAAGGTGCAATCTGAAATTATCTTCGGAAAGGTATGAGCTCATCTCTTCTCTCTCAAGCTATGGGTTAAATATCAGAACAGATTGGGTTCTATAGCCTTGGTTGGCAACCAGTCTGCCACAGAAAGAAGTGGTAACTATTGCTAGAAAATCTTCTACCTAGTCAGTCATGGACCGAAAGAGACCTGATCGCCCAAACGTGTATCATGTATGGCAATTAACCGAAAGAGTTAATGGTGATTTAGCTAAGAAAGTTGTGGAGAGACCTGACCGCCCAAGCGTGTATCACGTATGGCAATTAAATTAATGACTGATATTCTGTAGAGAAATTATTAAAGTTTACGAAAATGTAATTTAATTGTTAATGTGTGTGTCCGTGTGTGCATGTGTGTCTGAGAGAGAGAGAGAGAGAGAGAGAGAGCGTGAATAGTGTATGAGAAACAGAGAGAGTACATGTGAGTGTATATGTGTAAGTGCGGGTGAGAATGCTTGTGTATGCTTGTGTGCGTATATATGCGTATATGAGCGTATGCATATGCTTGTGTCTATGTGATTGCGTGTGCCAGTGTGAGTGTCTATGTGCGCGAGTGTATGTTGCCGCGTGTATGCATTATTTGTATGTATATGAGTGTTTTTATGTGTGTATGTGAGTGCGCATGAGTGTATGTTAGTGCGTATGTCTATCAATGTGCACATGTGAGTCTGTGTGATTTTGTGCGTTTGTGTTTGTGTGTCAGTCTGTCTGACACAGTCACCAACACACATAATCACAGACACGCATTTGCACACTTAAATACATGCATATGTAACCGCTCTAAGAATTGCAAATAGATTAAAATACTAATTTTGACTTATTTTTCACTCATATTTTAATGTAACCTCAATTGCCTGCTTAGATTCTTTCTACACAGTTGTAATTATCAGCTGTAAAGTAATGGCAACCCCGCAGAAAGTAAGAGCAACCTACTGCAAGATAATCTGCTGCCCAGTCAGTCATGTCTCTTTTGAGACATGATCGCCTAAGCGTGTATTACGTATGGCACTTAACTGACTGACTGATTGATTCAAATACTTGCAAGCACTTTTAATCATCGGTGTTTATTTTTTCCATTAGCTATTTTCCTTCAAATTAATCTGAAATTTTAATTTGTGCAAATATCTATATGTGTGTGTATGTGTATGTGTGTGTGTGTGTGTGTGTGTGTGTGTGTGTCTGTGTGTGTGTGTGTCTGTGTCTGTGTGTGTGTGTGTGTGTGTGTGTGTGTGTGTACGAAAAATATAATAAAAACATGAATTGCAGTTTTAGTCGTCTTCAATGAAACCTGTATAAAAGAGAGATTGCTGCCTCAATACAAAATTATATATATATATAATAAAAATACAAAATTTTATATATATATATATATATATATATATATATATATAATAATATGAATACAAAGTTATATATAGGTAGCATACAAAATAAATAAAGCTGAGTTAAATAGTAGAGTAGGCTGGACTCTTTAGCATTGAGTGGCAACTCGTCTAAAAGAAAGAAAACTCTGAAGTCTAAACTGTAGAGAAGACAAAAGGAAATCACTTCACTCTCTCTCTCTCTCTCTCTCTCTCTCTCTCTCTCTCTCTATATATATATATATATATATATATATATATATATAACTTATCACAAGCAAAGCAGTGAAGCCACTAAAACAAATAGGGTTAATGGCTATGAATAAATTATAAAACAGAAACATTACTAAGGAGTAAGAACAATAGAATATTAATCTGGTAGACATTAGATAATGACTGACATTGTATTTAAATTGTTGAAAATCAAATTTTACTGGAACGCTTGGCACCGGAAAAGTGTTCCACAAGTGCGAGAAACGAAACTGTTAGCATAGAACTTACGGTTACATTTAGACAATTCAATGTGTACATTATGTATGTTCACGTGTGTTTGTGTGTGCATTAAATGACACAAGCACACGGGAGTTACTCATAGACATTTTTTAATCGGTATCACCCCATGCAAGGCAATAAAGCCACTAAGACACAAGGGGTTACACTGTGTGGAAGAATTAGCAACAGAAACATTAATAATCAGCGGGAAGAGGAAAGAGTAATCAGGAGGACAGTAGATAGCGATTATGGCTGTGGGAAAGTGAGTGAAGCCAAGATACCAGGTCAGGACCAATAATATTGTTGATTCTTTGGATTTTATCAGGAATCTCTAAATATATAGCAGGAGCGGCAGACCATATTTCCAAATAATACACGACAATGTAGAGAAAAGTAAGAACATGTAATCTGTAGGGTGTCATGATCGTACGATATCCTGAAGGGACATGGCGTTAAAAAGAATGAATAAATAAGTAAATGAATAAACAGATGTCATTGTGTGTCTGAAAATATTTTATGAACTTGCCAGGGAATAAATTGGGGAATACGGTTATTAACTAGATATAAGTTTGTATGCAAAATTTTATTTAAAAAGGTGATTTAAAAAAAAAAAAAAAAGATGTCCAATGATATTAGAAATCAGGGATTTTTCTCTTTTTTTTTTTTTTTTTTTTGCTTATTTGATCTATCTCCTATCTCGCTAACTTTCATCCTCTCTCTCTCTCTCTCTCTCTCTCTCTCTCTCTCTCTCATCAATATTCTCATCCTTCTTTTACCCTCTTCCTGACGTCCCCTGTAACCTGTCACTCTTTCTCATAACTTACTTCCTATGTAACCCCATGCTCAAAAGTGGCAGTAAAATTCTTTACTTGGGGCGACACGATTATAAAAAAAAGGGTTCCAACAGAAGACGGAAAGTGAGACACTGAGATCCGAAGGTGTATTGAGATGGCCAAGGACGCATTCCAAAAGTGAAGTAGAGTATTGATAGACAGGAAAACTTCGTTGGGAACAAGAAAAAAGAGAACTGAGCTGTTATGTGATATCTGTCCTCCTATCTGGCAGCGAATGCTGGACAATCTTCTCAAAGATAAAGGAGAAGAGACTAAAAGCGACAGAAATGTGGTTCTACAGAAGAATGCTGAAGCCACTATGGACCGAACCTGTGAGAAACGACGAGATTTTAAGGAGAATGGAAACAAAAAGAAAACTTATACTAACATCAGAAACAGACAGTTGAAGTTTCTGAGACACGTAATCAGGGTGGATGGTTTGGAGAATCTGATCCTCCCAGGGCGGATAGTGGGGGGGAAGGGACAGAGAAAAACAGCGCCTAACATACATGATGGGCTTAAGCAAGATTTGTGAAAAATAATAAAAAAAAATATATTGAGACAAGCAGATGTAGAGGGCTATGATCGCCTACGCCCTGAATGGACACGGCATATAAAAGAAGAAAGAAGAATATTTAAGTGCAATATCGGCCTGTCTCAATTTAATACGCAAGCACGCGATAAAAACGGCAGACCGGCTCGGTGATCGACTTGTATATTTAAAAAGTTCCATTGTTTATTTTTCATAAATAATAATTTTTCTTTTAATATAGTCATATCATAAAAAAGGTTCCTGGCAGCAGTCTCATTAAAAAAAATTCCGAGATGTAGTTCATATTTACCGGATGTTTATTTGTTTTTTGTTTTTTTTTTTGTTTTTTGTTTTTTTATGGGGGAGGTGGGTTAACAGGACGATCTACTCATAGGGCTGGAAGTAAAAACCAGACAGTCTTGAAACCAATATCTTTAGCAGCCATCAATTGAAAGCATATGTCTGTTTGCTAGCTGAATACATTGATAAATGATTCGGCTTATTTCAAAATACAGTTATAGTGACAAAAATCAAATTTAAGTTGCTGCATAAAAAAAAATCTTTGAATATATTTATCTGATAATGTCGATTTTATGAAAAGAAATAAAAACACAAGAGCAAGACTGAACGATAAATTTCGAATTTTCCTCTTTCTCGACAAGATTTTATCTAGATTTATTAAAAATGTGGTAGCCATGATTTTGTAAATTTCCCACGGTTTTTTTTTTGTTTGTTTGTTTTTGCTTTTTTTTTTTTTGCTTTTTTTTTTCGGTATTATCATTGGTTTGGATCAAAAAGGGGATTTATTGATATTTATTTTCGTAAACGACGCTATACAAAAATACTAAATTTAAAGTTATTTTAAAAAATGATTTTTTTTCTTTATACTCCAGTCTGCATATATGTTCTAAAACTCCTTTTAATTAATTTCATTGACAGACGCTTGCTAATAACTTTTACACATAAACTTGATATCCGACCTCGCTCTGTATTTATTTTCTCTCTCTTTCTGTGTGTGTGTGTGTGTGTGTAGATTTTATGCATTTTTACAAGGCTGCAGAGAAAGAAAAGGGGGTGGATATGCCTAAGAGAAATTTCAACGTTTTTAAACAGACATTTTGAAATGTTTCCAAATTAAAAAAAAATTGAATATTTATTTTATTTTAGTCAAGTACATTAGTCACAAAGATACAATATATATATATATATATATATTACAGGAAGTATTATTTCTTGATTTTAAGACTAACCTAACACTCGACCCACTTGTTCTACCCAAAGGAAAATTGAATGCATTTTTTTATACAATAAACAAAAATCCAATATTTTGCTAAGATCAAAGGTTAAAGCTTCAAGCAGGTGGTCGATGGAGCGATTACTTTTAAATAAACTTCCGAAAATTAAATTAATTGGGGAAAGGGTTTTTTAGAAACTGATTTTGTTAAACAAAATACATTTATTATGTTATAATTTTTGTATTTTAAATTTAACTAATACAAAGTAAATACAAAAGGATGTAAATTCTATTGCTATTTTCAGTTCTAAAAGAAATATATAAAATAATTGCTTTTTTTAATTACAAAATATCGTTATCACTTTCCTCTAAATGATGAAAGAAATGTAAAAGAAAAAAGAAAACGATAAATAAATGAAATTAAATTCGTGTAAATCGTTAATGATAACACTAACAGTCAACACGTTCTTTAATGTATACATACAACCACACTAAAAGAATATCGTTTAAAAAGTTATAATGTAAATAAAATGAGACATAAAAGACAACTAAATAAATGTTTGGTGGAAAATAGTTCTAGTACAAAAATATATGTTTTACTTACTGCGTAAAAAGAAGGCGCTGATTCCCACTAAAATCACAAGGAACTGGTTTGGGTACATCTTGTAAGGAGACTGGTGAGCCAGTTTACAACATTAGCTGGTAGTTTTAAAGAAGTTGGGGATAAAAAAATACGAGGAGTGATGTTCAGTGTGTAAGATGAAGAAGGAAAGGAAAAGTTGGGATATACTGGAGAAGGGGTGTGAAGTAGAGAGAAATGCCACTAGATTGTTGGTAACCAAACCGTTAAAAAATACTACATCAGCATGAGACATAGACGTTATCACAATCAGTACTAATTTAATTGGTTTTATCCATTACCAGAATCCTGTAAAAAATGTGTTTGTTTTTTTAAATATCTGAGGGTTTGTAATATTTTTCATTCTAGAAGTGGTCTCAGTGGTTCTTGTATCTGTAAAATTAATAATTACTTAAAAAATGCTTACTTGGCTTTCAAGAAATTTTATCAGGTTTTATAAATTATGTAGAAGAGTTCTTAAAAATCTTACAAATCTGTGGAAAAAAATTTAATTATAGTTTGATAACAAAGCAAATGATAGAAAAATTTTAAGTTGCAAATTCCTAAGGAAGAATTATACTGCAAATCTTAAAGGATAGCCAAAGTAGACGAAAATATTTAGTTCCAAGTAGTAAGTTTTTTTTTGTTTTTTGTTTTTTTGTTTTGTAAATAAATAACAATATTGGACTGGTTGAGAGATAGAAATATAAACACTTTTTAATTCAACAGTTAAAATCTTTCGTTTTTTTTATTTTGGTTTTTTTGTTGTTGTTTTTTGTTGTTTTTGTTTGTTTTTATTTTATTTTATTTTATTTTTTTTTTTTTTTGTCATTTCTTTTAAGAAAACATTAATAAAATAATTAGAACTGTTGCACCCTTGACATAAAGTATCAAGAGTTCAATTCCGACAGATTTTTTTGACGCTGCATTTGTCTGATAATCACATGCCGGGTCAGAACCAATGACCTCGGGTAAGTGAAGGCGGTCATCCTTTGTTGTTTCCACTTAATTAAAGAAAAGACAGCTATCAACAAATATGAAAATACTTAAACGGATAAAGCTCTTTACAGGATATGGTTTCTTCTTCTTCTTTCTTTCTTTCTTTTTTCTTCTTCTTCCTTTTCTTCTTTTTCTTCTGCTTCTTTAGCTTCTTCTTCTTCTTCTTCTTATTATTATTATTATTATTATTATTATTATTTATTTTATGTCCCATAATAGTAGTTACATATGCATCAACTAGATATCGCAAAAACTTGAACTAAAAAAATTTTTTAAACGCCTTTAAAATAACTTAATTTCTCATTTTAGTAAAATTAAGTTTTGATTTTAAATATAATGATCTGTTGCTAATCCATACCAAAAAAGACAAATGAATCGCTGGGAGACGTCTTGTACGAAAGATACGTTGTACTCGTTTAAGACTTTCAGTAATTTCTGGGGTGTAGATTCTTCTTCATCTATTTGGCGTGTTACTTCAGGACGTAGGCGATCATGGCCCTGGACCTCTCCCTATCTTTTATAGCTATTAACATCCCTTCTCCTGTTATCTCGCTCAAACCCCGCTCTGCCATTCATCTACTCAAGTCCTTCAAGTATGTCAAGCGCTTCTTTCCTTTGTCTCTCCTTACCGCTATCCGTCCTGTGAGCATCAGATTCTCCAAGCCGTCCTTCCTCATTACATGTCACTAAAACTTCAGCTGTCTTTTCCTGGTGTTAAGTATCACTTTCCTTTTCATGTACACATCCTCTCCAAAACCTCGTCGTTGCTCATATATTCTGTCCATGGTATTCTTAGCATCCTTCTGTAGAACCACAAGACTTTCCTTCATCTTTGATGAGATTGTCCAGCATTCGCTGCCATATTGAAGAACAGACATCATATAATATTCCAGCACTGTCTTCTTTACTTCTAGCGAAATCTTTCTGTCTCTCAATACTCTATTCAGCTTCAGGAATGCATCCTTGGCCATACCAATACGCCTTCAGTGTCACACTTTCTGTCCTCTGGACACTATGTATGTATTTCAATTTCTGTAACTGCTTGATTTTAGTATTCCGTACTTGGATTTGGTATTCTGGGCTACTAGTTTTACTGATTACCATGCAATCAGCTTTCTTGTAGTTTACATGTTGTACTTTCTTTCCACTCTCTATAACGTAGTTTTTTTTCCCGTGTGTGCTATCAGCACTTCATTATCTGAGTATCTAATATTGTATCTTATATTGTATCTTATATTGTATCTTATATTGTACAGATTGCAGCCACTAATGAGGAATCCTGGCAGGACTACTAGCGCCTAGGAATTGTCTCGTAGATTGAAAAGATCTTATGAGAAAACACATCATTATCTTACACTATTTTCTGTCCTTGTATATCCGCTCAATTCGTTTCCTGTTTGTATGCAGGCATTTTGTTGCCAATACAGGTTCTTGATTACTTTAATATCTTTCCCGAATATTTTTATATACCCATTTCAGCAGATATTAAACGGAAACCAATTTGCACGAAAATTACATTCTGTAACTCAAAAATTATTATCTTTTTCCAAGCAAAACCGACGATGTTTTCTTCTTTGTCAAAATGACGAAAACTCTTCTCAATCAAAATGACGAAACACAAAATACACTCAAATTTTCACGGTTATAAAATCGACGATAGTTACATTTAAAAATGACGGGCTGCAACATTTCATATTTAAAAATTATTCAATATTTTTATTCGCTTATTCGGTTACTTGTCCGTGGAGTGGAGGTGGTTGTCAGCACACACGCATCGATCAAGAAGGCTGGCCTTTGTCTCTGTGATCTCAAATCGACTGCTTTCTGCAAACTGCTGAACTCACCTGGCGTCACTTGAATAGTCAACCCACCCGACAGGTGTTATTTCGTTGTACTTTGTCACACCTCTTATGCTGACTTATTCTCGACCCTGGTCGTCAAAACAAAATTCTAACTCGACACCAACGTTTTCTGAGACCTCAAATAACATTCATTCTTTTTTGAAAATTTTGCAACAAAATGCGAATACACTACTGGAGAAAATTCCATACCAACTAAGATATTATATAACAATTCGGCAAAAATAAATGACTTAGTATTATTCCACGCCTACCAAGATATTATAAAAAACTATATCGAGTTTGCCGTGCATCTCCATCATGTCTTTTTGGCGTACTACAGCAATGCACCATTTTGCTTGCATCCCCGTCCGTCATACACGAGATATGACGCCATGAAAAGCCAATTCCAAAACTAAAGTTTCTAATACATGCTCGAGTATTTCAAATGAAAGTATTTTGAATGTTTGTGCGCTAATCAAAGTAGAACGTTAAAAAAAGATTGTAGCCTTATCTACAAGCACGTTAACAATGTCCCTACCGCCAGCAATACATCATTTTTGCCTGATCCGATCCTTGTAAATATAGAGCGTGGAAGGAGACTCCCGGTACTTTCCTGTAATGATCTTTAAAAATTTAAGTGCGGCGTTAATCGCCATCTTATTTCCTCCTAAACTCTGATCTTTTATTGTTGTTTTTCCTCACAAACGTCTTTTCGTTTTCTTTCACTCTCAGTAACCATTTGCGTTTTAGTGGAATTATTATTATTTATGGAGTAAAACGATTAAAAATATCTATCCAACATGACCGTGTCAAAATCCCACAATATTATCCTCATCAGAGATGTTTCGACGATGAAAGCACACTGCAAATCTGTGTTACTTTACATCTTTCTTCGGTATCAGAACTGCTCCTGGGATAAGTATCCCCAGAAAATTGCCCCCATTAAGAGAAAATTAAGATATAGCACAACTTTGCCAATGGTGAGGGATAAATATTTATAAAATTGGGGTTTTATTTTCATGATTTATCTGTTACCTAATAAGAGGAATTATCCAATAATAACTTCATAAGAAAAATTATCCAATAATATGATTTATACTATTTTTGTATGATTATAATTCAGTCAGTCAGTTAAGTGCCATACCTGAACGTTCATGTCTTTTTTGAGACATGACTGACGAGGCAAAAGATTTTCCCGGAGTAAGTTATCATTTCTTTCTGCGATAGACTGGTTGACAAACAAGGCTATAGAACCCAGTCTGCCCTGCTATTCAATCCATAACTGAAGGGTGAAGAGATGGGTTAATATCTTTTTCGAGAGTATTTGCGCGTAAGTGAATGTCACGAATTCAACTGAAATTCGAACTCGGCTCTCCGATTTCTCGTTCAGAGCCGATATCCATCCACAACTTACATCCGACTATAATTCTTCTTCTATGTGCCGTATCCCTTCAGGACGCAGGCAATCATGGACTTCTACATCCCCCTATCCCTAGGGGGATATGGAAGGCTCTTAATCACGACCTGCGGTCCGGAGGTCGTGTCTTAATGCGTTTTCTCCTGTTACTCCACCTAAACCCCGCTCTGTCATCCACCTGCTCAAACCCACCAACTATGTTACGCGTCGCTTTGCCTTGTCTCTCTTTCCATCTATTTGACTTGTGAGTGTCAGATTCTCTATGCCCCCTTCCTCATTACATGTCCCAGGAAATTCAGCTGTATTTTCCTGGTGTTAAGTACTACTTTCCTTTTCGTTTCCATCCTCTCAAAAACCTTACATTTTCAGTCCATGGTATCCCCAGCATCCTCCTGTAGAACCACATTTCAGTTGCTTCAAGCCTCTCCTTCATCTTTGAGGAGATTGTCCAACATTCACTGCCATATTGAAGAACAGACATCACACAGCAATCCAGTAGTCTCTTCTTTGTTTCTAGTGAAATTTTCCTGTCTCTTAATACTCTACTCAACTTCTGGAATGCATCATTTGCCATGACAATTCGCCTTCGAATCTAAGTGTCGCACTTTCTGTCTTCTGTTGGAACATTCCCCAAGTATTTAAATTTCTGTACCTGTTTGATTTTTATATCACCCCGCCTGTATCTGGCATTTTTGGCTCCTCTTTTTGATGATGACCATTCGGTTTTCTTGTAGTTTATTTGTAGTCCTCTTATTCCGTTTTCTTCAGCTACCTTCTGTAGGAGGTTTCGTATTTTCTTTCAGTATCTGCTGTAAGCACTAAAATCGCAAATCATGAGATATACATAAGTCTTTACGAAATTTGCTATTTTTTCTGTTGAAACTTGATAACGTTTCCGCGGGTTAGGTTCCAGTCTGATCAGGTCAGGTCAGAATAACCCCATTAACTTCAAGATGACTTTTAGAAATATATCTTTATTATTGAAGTAAAAGCAAAACATTTTTAAAAAATTGCCCTTTCCATTGTTCGAGGTCAGTTATCCTATGGGGGAAATTGTCCAGGAGGCAGTTGCACTTTCTTCGGGATGACTGCACGTTTTCGAACGTTACCATCAGCTCAAGTTCATTTGTGTATCTTCACCACTAACAGAGCTGGTGGAAGATTGACCACCTCACCCAAGATTTTAGTAGCCTATGAACAATGTTCTGTGGCTATAGTGAATGAATTAGTTATAACAAATAAATACAGGTGAGCATGAAGATACAGAAAGTCGAAACTTTATGAATTTAATACTAGGCTGGCATCAGCATCTCATCAATTTACACCTGAGCTAGCTAGATGTAGCCGTAAGTTCTATGCTAACAGTTTCTTTTCTCGCAGTTCTAGCCTGTGGCACTTCCTTCGGGGTCCATTCTTTCCAGCCATCTTTAATCGGGGAAAATTTAAATGCAGTGTTAATCGCTAGTTACTGTCCTACTGATGACTCTCTTCTTTTTCTAATCACTATTAATGTTTCAGTAACCCTTTCCGTTTTAGTGGCTTTACTGACTTGCCTGACGAGATACTGATTTAAAAAGAAAAAAGTAATCTACCCGGTAAGTTAAATAAAGGGTTCAGATCAAAATTTCCTGAACGTTAACCGGATCGATAAACATCAGAAGAAGGCCAAAGAGCACAACGGCCGAAATATTGTGATGACGATAACAACGATGTGGACAATAGTCTGAGCGTAAATAATGTAAATATTGTTATACATATTATTCTTTTTGTCCTGGTTTTGATATGAAGACGCAATCGTAATTCAATTCACTGAACCCAGCTTTGTATTTCGGCCAATGATTCACCTGATGAGAGACCCGACTCCTGTCATTACTGTCCTTTTCCGGGGTTGTAAAAATGAGTGCTTCTTTTCGTCTTCCCAGTCGGAATCCAACTCAATGCAGCGGTACACTTTCACTGGCCACATTCAGGACATGATCGAGACATCTTGTTATTAAAACGACAAAACCAACAACAATATCAAAATGGTCATTTGCAAAAAAAAAAAAAAAATTCAGAGAAGTATCTGCAACACAATCGGTCCTGCCCGAGCATCTCGTCTCAGGTCAATTAATCAACAACGGGACGTGGCTTCCCTCTGATTTTTCTACAAATATGTTTCATGCCAACTACTCGAATTAGCTTTTTTTCCCTAGTGCCCCGACTATATAGATTGGCAACTAGGTCTCACCATTTTACTGTTGAACTAGATTCAACCATGAATTCTATTTTAACAGTTTTTTTCTCGCATTTCCCATCTGTTTAAATCTCTTCAATTTCTTGTTTTCATGATAACTATAATCTCCAAAAATTTAAACCTAACGTCAATCGTCATCTTTTGTCTTCTTGAACCCTGTTCCTTTTTTATCCTTCCCACAATCCTCCCGATTTTCAATCTTCTTATTCTCTTTCACTTTCACTTTTATTAACCCCCGCGTTCTAGTAGCATTGTCACCTTGCTTGGGATGAAACGATTAAAATAAAGGAATCCCCTAGGAAACGTCAGAATTAATCAATTACAGAAATAGTTACATAGAGAGGCACCGACATCTGAAGAAGAATTGTAGTAGCAAAAAATGTCTTTCAAAAGCTAAATAAAGCATTAGAAAATAGGAACATTTAGAATTAATGTGCTGCTATGAAATATCAATCCTTCTATATGGCAGTGTATTCTGGATAATTTCTTCATAAATGAAAATAAAACAAGTTAACACAGATCTTGTTCTACAAAAGGACGCTGGGAATACCACGGATAGAGCATGTGAGCAACGAGGAAGTTTTAAGGAAAATTAGAGAAAGGTCAATTAAAACTTTTGGACACAGAAAAGTGGGCTTGATAAATTTGATACTCACATGAAATACTGGAGGCAAGAGGGGCAGAAAGAAACAGTGAGAAACTTACATTATTTACACTGTTCGGATTGTTGTCCTCATCTTTATTGCCATGTTTACGACACTTCGGCCGTTGTACATTCTAGCCTTCTTCAGGCTCTAGGAATTCCGAACCGAACCCTTTATTGCGATCACTGGAGTATATCATTCTCGTTCCATGTGCAATACCACTTCCGGATGCCATGTTGTTATCTCCTATTAACTCGACTCTCTAAGTTATTTGTTTACCACTGCTGTAGCCAGGTATCGAACTCACATCTATTTTGAATACAGCAGTGATGCTACTATACTGTGCAGTCGACAAAATAAAAATAAACAACTCACATGCACGAAATTAAAAGTATAAATGGCGACAATCTACCCATCGCAATATATATATATATATATATATATATATATATATATATATATACTAGCAGTATAGCCCGGCGTTGCTCGCTCGGGTGTAATGAAAGCTTTAAAACTAATCCATGGTCCAGGAGCTCAGACTCTTTGGACATTGGCACGAAAGACTAAAAAGCAATAGTTGTTTCCAGTTAAAGCGAAGCCGTAGACTGAAAGAAAAATGAATGGATGTAAGTCAAGTTTTGATTTCCTGGTATCGATATCAAATAAGTTTTTTCGTCGTAAACTGAATTTTGAAGACTAAATAAATCCTCTGAGTAAACGGTATCATGGCTGAGACTAAGAACTACAATTATACCTACTTAGAGCCAAACCCGAAGCAAAAACTGAAAAAAATACAGACACACAGGCAGATAAACAGACACACACACATAATATATATATATATATATATATATATATATATATATATATATATATATATATATTATCGATTTTCTGCACTATTGTAAGAACTGCAACCGTGAAACTTCTGAATATCGTTTCTTATGTCTTTGTCTATGAGTGTATCAAATTTGATTAAAATCGGACCACTCCTTCTATAACCCGATTTTTTCGATTATCGATTTTCGATATTTATCGGGAGTACCTCGACACAAAACCTAGCTAAGAACACTCGCAGACGCTTCTAGTACAACTGTGTAAATTTTCAAGAAAATCGGTTCAGCCATTTCGGAATCTATAGGTAACGGACAAACACACACACAGACACACACACATACACGCATCCAAAGTTCCATTTATAAATAAGTTTATAAGTTTATATATATATATATATATATATAGTAAAGTGCAAAAGTATTAAGACAAGAATTATTTTATTTTTTATGAGATATATTGACAGAAAAAACAATTTAATTAAATTACTCAACAAATGCTTTAACAAGAAAAAATACTTGTCACAAAATAAATTTTATATTTAGTATAATAGCCTTTTGCTTTGATCACAGCCTTCATTCTGTCAGGCATTGACATCACAAGCTTCTTCAATGTGTCTAATGGTATCTCCTGCCAAGCAGCTTGTATTTGTTCCCAAAGTGTGTCTTGCGAAGTAACATTAGATTTATCAATTCGAGACTGGGGGGGGGGATAAGAAAAAAGTCAGTCATATCCAAGGATAATCGAATAATGAGTAGTTTCAAAATAACTTGTTTAATGGAAAATAGGAAATATTAAATATAACTTCTTTTTAACGCATTTCTTTTACATCTAGTTTTAAATAATCAATATTTATAAGCAATTTACTTGGCTTTTCACCCTGTATTTGAATTTCAGTGAGGTTTTTAGGAAAATCATACCTGTCCTAATACTTTTGCACACTACCGGTAGTGTGCAAAAGTATTAGGACAGGGGTGATTTTAAACTTTATTTTGATGCCTCATAAAAGATAAAATCGTTCTGGTGCTAATACTTTTGCACAGAACTATATATATATATATATATATATATATATAAGTAAATTAACCTAGTGAGCCAACAAACCTACCAAGGTTTCACCTAAACGGATCTTCAGGGCCAAACCATTTTTTCCTTCCGCATATATACGCGGAGGGTTTTTCGAAACGAGTATATATATATATATATATATATATATATATATATATATATAAAAGAGAGAATGAATGTCTATTATGTTTAATCATGAGCAGTTCTAAACATATTTTGGCTTTAATTTCAGTTGAAAATAAAGACAAAAATTCTCCAACATTTGGATAATTTTTTATTAAGCTGCTTCTAAGCTTTCGGCTCACATGAGCCATCTTCAGAGAGGTTATAAGAACGGTAGCACAAAAACATCCATCATCAGCGACGATTTTATCTTGTGTTGACATAAAACTACGCTAAACAACGGCAATAGTTACCAAAATAACAAATGCAGTTCGCAAATTTGTAATGCGGTTCTCTGACGTTACACCGCGTGATAGATCTAAATAACAACAGAACCATGTATTCAAATGCAATGTAATGTGTTATGACCAGATGTAAACGTGATTTTATTAAGTGTGGGTTGTTTGGATTTAATGTAGATGGCCTCTAATATCTGAAGGTTCTTTTTACTGTGTGTATGAGTGAGGATTGTTGTATTGTTGACTAAAATCTGTCTGATATTACTTACATGGTTATGTTTTTCTGAGAAATGTTGTTTAATTGTACTCTGATCAGAAATGTTGTTTAATTGTACTCTGATCAGAAATGTTGTTTAATTGTACTCTGATCAGAAATGTTGTTTAATTGTACTCTGATAATTTATACAAATAAGGAGGAAACCACATATATACATATGTGTGTGTGTGTGTGTGTGTGTGTGTGTGTGTGTGTGTGTGTGTGGTTTCCTCCTTATTTTTATAAATAAGCTACGAGATAAATTCGAAATGTTTTAGAAAGTGCTCAATACCAAGCAATATATGTAAGTATTATCTTAATAAGATATAACTACGAATCTTCAGGCTGGATTAGTTTTGTTCTTATATTTGTCGCCATTATATTTAAAAGCAGGGATTCTCTTCTTCTCTCTACCGATGAACAAAAAAAAATTTGTAAATTCGCTTTCTATTTGATACTCACCACTCGTCATTTTATTTCTCTTAATCTCCAACTGCGTCAATAGGAACATGTTTACTTATTTTTATGTTTACATATTGTCATGAGTTCAGATCTCTTTTGTTTAGTAATTTCCAACGATTTTTCATTATTGGCAGCTTCTCTTCGAGGAAGAACATGCAAACCTCAATTCTTTCCCACAGATTCGTACTT